>JALIZF010001598.1:432500-458815 GCA_029948255.1 Telmatactis stephensoni
TGGATTTACTTTGACAGCCTTGATTAGTGTACGAGCACTAAAAGTGAGCAAAATAAATAGCTCCTATTTTACCATAGGCATTTAACTGCGTTACTTTAGATTCTTTAATTCATGTGTAAAGACGTAAATGGCAAATTTCGATATTACCGTAAACACTTGTGTATCTCGAATCAAAGCTGCACTCACAGACAATTAGCAACTATAAACTTGGTTGTGAAATTATAAAAATCTCAAAGGATTTTCAACTGAATCTAAACTGACCGTATGCTTAGCTTTTGTTTGTCGAATTCTAGAACGTACAGCTGAATCGGTTCTGAGTCTGAGTACATTGGGAAGGTTGCGATCAAATGCACGTTGGAATGTAGCTGCTAATTATTCGTATTCGATTGATCTTTTGAATTCATCGCAAACAGTCCAACATGTCCAAACAAGCATTGAAATCTCTTCACGAAGATTAACCGGTTAGAACTGGTTTCTTTTATTTGAGTGCCCAAAGCAGGCTGGAGGATTTTTAACAATAGCAATTGTTACAATGCAAATCAGAAAGTCCCAAACGTAACTCGCCCGGTTAAACCTTTGTTGTCATTGTTTCACAAGTACTCGCATAGTAACCGGTTAGAACCGGTTTAACAGTCTACACTTTATATTTGGATTTTTGGACTCTGCTAATTTTCCCTCAAAAACGTACAAAACCATTTTAGGTATATAGTATATTTCTACCAAATGTACAAAAACAAAGTCCCCAAGAATAAATCTGTGCCTTGTTTATTTAAATGTACATTTTCTCATTCAGCATTTCATTTCCCTTAGCAACAACCTCAAAAATGACCCATTCTCATCTCCTTCCTTATATTCTTATGACAGCACAAAGCTTTTGTACAAAATGCCAAGCCAGTTATGTTTACAATGAGCTTTATTTCAATTTATTTCAAATGTGTACACTTCTTTGTTTATATAAACATCTACAGTTACAAATATTAAAAATGTGCATTTTCTTTGCCCTGGACTCACCAGAGCATAATCCGATCGGGTCTCACAACGAGCATAAATTTACGATGAAATCCGATCAGGTCAATTTAGCTAGTACATAAATTTATGTCGAAATCCGATCGGCTATAACAAGAAACATAAATTTACGATGAAATCCGATCAGGTCAAAGCTAGTACATAAATTTATGTCGAAATCCGATCGGCTATAACAAGAAACATAAATTTACGATGAAATCCGATCAGGTCAAAGCTAGTACATAAATTTATGTTGAAATCCGATTGGCTATAACAAGAAACATAAATTTACGATGAAATCTGATCAGGTCTCGTACAACGAACATAAATGTACGATGAAATACGATCAGGTCAGTAAATTTATTTCGAAATCCGATCGGGTCTATAGCTCACAACGAGCATAAATTTACGATGAAATCCAAGCGGGTCTCATGTACAACGATCATAAATTTACGATGAGGTCTTTCAAGGTACATGAATTTATGTCGAAATCCGTCGATCAGATCTCACGCAGAGCGCGGCATTAATTTGTTGTCAAGGTTATAAATACAATCTGACCTCAGTAGAACATGCGATCGGACTTCAACAAAATATAATCTAAGTTAATTAAATAACACGGACATAAATCGATGTGGAATGCGATCGGACTTCCTAAAATACTATAAGCTAAGTTAAATAATGTGAATTGAAGTCCATCATTGTTAATTAAGCTAAGTTACTATATATAAACACCGACGTAAATCCCCGCCGATGTGAAATATGCGATCGGACTTCATCAAAATATAAATATAATCTAAATTGGAAATGTCGACTTCAGGCACGTACGATGCTGATACGTCGTTAGGAATTTCTAAACTAAATGAGTGAATTCATGTTTTGTTTATGTCCAGTATTCTTTGGCACTGTGAATTGAGAGGACAGTTATGAAAAGATTTATCATTTCACTACCCAGCTTTTATCAGGTATTTTCAAATTTGTACAAGAGAAAAATAATTACCATAGCTGGAAAGAGCATGTTAAAATTAGCAAGACAGTGAAGTTTGAAGGAATAAAATCCAAAACTCGCGAGAATATGAATTTTTGAAAAATGTGAATTTGTCAGAAAAGCAGTTGCTGATAGGCATCTCTAATTCATATCTTCGTGAGTTTGAAAGTTACATTCAAACTTCACAGTTTTACTAATTTTGACGTGCTCTTTCCAGCTATGGTAATTATATTTCTGTTCTGTGACTTTTGGAATTACATGGTAAAAGCTCATTAGAACCTGGTTCTAATTTTTCGATTGTATTGAATTCGGTCGTGATCGCTAATTTAGAATATAACAAAACTAATAATATACATGCAAAAATTTCTCGATGCTGATTGCTAAGAACACTGATGTTTCGAGGAAATTTAGTGCAGAAAAAAGGAAATTTAGTGCCAAAAAAAAGGAAATTTAGTGCAAATTTCTTTCAGCAGAAAACATTCAAAATGCACTTAAACGCCAAATTCTTATTTTTATTCATCGAAGAAACAATTTATAAAACATTTTTAGCGGGATTTGTTTTCAAAATTGTCGAAAATATGCAAGAAAAATGTCAAAAAGTGCCCAAGTTTCGGGTAAAAAGTTTTGAATTTTTTCCTTGAGCGCGCGCTTGGTGACGACATCGTCAGGTCACTCTCGAACACTGGGCGCGCGCTAACCTGATTTTTCAACTGAAAAGCTACAGAAAACTTGAAAATTTTGCTTGAATTTTTGCAGGTATATTATTAAAAGGAAATGATATGGTTTATTCGTGCAATTTAGAATAAATTTGACTCGCGAGTTTTCAAAGAGTTCAAAATTGCATGAGCCCGTATTTTTGTGCAAATTTATTCTAAATTGCACTCGTAACTATTATTTCCTATGCGAATTAACGAACAGCTTTGCGTAATCCACCAATGTTCTTTAAGTAGTTTTCCCTTATTTCCTCAGAGTCCATCTCACTCCCTGATGGTTCGGTGAGCTCTGAGGAATCGACGGCATCTTGTGTTTCGTCGTCGTCTTCGCTCAGTTCGGTCTCCTCAAAAGCTCTTCTCAATTCTCTTGTAATGCTCCTGGCATCTTCTGGTCTTGTTACTTCGACAACGTTCCTCTCTCCCTCAATGAGGCTCACGCTGGCCACTAAATGAAAAAGTATATAACTATGAGTGTCATCATTATAACGCTTTTTAAAGGCCAGAACAATTTGTTTTGAAAGGTGTCACGATCTATAATCACTCCTGTAAAATATATAGTGAAACTGACAAGTATTTACAGGCTGTAATCTTATATTCTCACGTTGAAATAAGACAAAGTGAAAATCAGTGCTTTTTAGAATGGTCATTTTTGTTGAAGCTTTATACTATGATAACTAGTTCAAACAAACCCATTTTGTTCCCCGTACTCAAGGGAATAGAAAACCCTATAAAAACGATATGAAAGAGTGGCTTTCAACAACCCGTGAATCATTGTTATATACCAACTGTCAAAGTCAATTTTTTCCGTGCTCTGATTGGTCGAGAGCACATCACGTCAACGTCAACAAATTTTGCTGTTTCCCCAGCAACAACTCTCAGGGAGCAACAGTGAGTTTTATTGACCGGCAATAACAAAACCGGAAGTTGATTGAGCTTTGAAGGCGCGTTTTTGGCAGCGTGCGTTTACAAATTCATTCATTCGGACATGCATGAGGCAAAACTCGTGCTTATTGCCAAACTTTTAAGACCAATTAAAACATTTATTAGAAAAAGATGATAACCAACCAGGAATGTCACCAAAAGAGCTGCAACAATTTCTATGTGTGAAAAAAGGTCCGTTTTGTGTGAATTTTGATTAAAAACTTTAACTTTAGGCGCGGCAGCGACGTTTTGCTTTTTATTTTGTTCTTTGACAGTTGGTATATAAAAAAACGGCTCCGCCTCGGGAACCATTGGCGGTCTCGGGACCACAAAACATACTGTTTCCCTCGGTCCCAGTCAATAAGTGTTGACTACAAAATAGTGTTGCTTAGACAATAAGAAACAAAGGAATTAGTAAAATTTAACACCTATTTGGTACTACTTTTCATAGATTAGAGTGATTTTCACCGGACTGTGAAATAGTTGAGCTAATAGACACTAGTAGACTCTGCACGCATTCTTTTCTTTTGTTGCAATACAACTATTAGACACTATTAAACACTGACTATTAGTAATTGTTTCACAGTCCGATGAAAATCACTCTAAAGGGCCATAGCCAACATAGCATGCTTCGCGGTCGTAAATCGATTTTCACATACAGAAAATCAGCCATCTTGAATAATCGTCAACCGAATCCGTTTCTATCGCTACAATCTTAGACGAAATAGTAATATTGTGGATAGCGAGTATTATAGAATCATTGTATTGTACGTTTTTGATTGTATTTTTCAAAACCAACGCGTTTTTATAAATAAAAATAAATCCTAAAGCATGCTGGTTGGCTATGGCTCTATAAGTGCGAGCACTCCATAGATTAGTGGTAAGCTTGTATATATTTCAAAAATAAATACTACATGATTTTATAATCATAATTTACCATTATCAAGTTTTGAGAGATTCAAAACCCACTGGCCAGGGTAGGTCAAAAGGTTGGCCAGCTTCTTGCAGGTTTCTCCAGAATGAAAGAGGTTAGAGCTTCCCTTTGACACAGCCCGTGCTGGTTTCCCGTTCCGAGACCATTGAGCGATCAACATTGGGGATACTATATCCTGAAGCAGTCCGTCGTCTAGAAAATGGAGAGAGACTTAGGATAAGGTATAGAGTGCAAACAATATATCCGCGAAACATCAGTTATACTAAATTTTACTATTTTATGCTAATTCTGGTTTCTGTTGTTCGTCTAGCACTATTTTGAACTATTTAGTATTAGTGTTTTACGGATATATTGTTTGCACTCTATGTATTACACAATGTCTTTTGTTTTCAAAAACCTGTGAATAGCACTGAATAAATATAGTACGTATTTCACGGATTTATGAAAACCTCTCTAGATAAGGCTATGAACTAAATTCAGTCGAGCCTTTTTAAAGGTTCGTATTAATCGTCAAATATTTATCTCATGTGCAAGGTATCTTTCCTCGGTATTATTTTTTGAATCAGACAGGCAGGTCTTGAGCTTATTGGGAAAATACCTAATACTGGGAAGCATGATAATTATGAAATAAAAAGGTTCGACTGAATAAAGCGCACGTTTGCCCTTTGTGTTTCTCAACTGGACTGGATTAATTGTGTGAATAGCACAAACCCATGAACATAAATGATACTGTTTGAAGTACTTTTTATGATTTTATCACTGACTTACGTTGTTTATTGGTCACATCCGTGACGTAAAATGCACTTTGTAGTGTGCACATCTGGGTTAGGTTTCCCTTTAAGGTTTCTAACCTCTTGAAGTCTGGTGTTTCCAGGTGAAACACCACATGGTAGTGATCCACCAGACCTGCATTCATTGAATGCAGGGTTAGCAGAAACTTCTTGATGGTACTGTCATCTTCCTAAAAAAGAAAAAAAATATTCATTCATCTCTTTTACTCAAGACTTTCTCTTTTTACCTACTCGTTAAAACTCGTGATTTTTTTTACTGTTGCGAAAAGTGAATCCATGACAGACGTGGTGTTTCCAATAATCGTTACTCTTCGCACCAAATTCTCAGTTTTTTTTCGGATGGGTTACTTACCGTCGTTAATGACACGAGCGCCAATGGGAAACCTTTAAAATTTGGGATTATTCTATTAATAAGACTGGTGTTGATGGAGGTCATGTCGCCATGGATAACGACGCCAACTGCTTCGTTTTTCTGGAAGAAATACACTCCCTTCTCCGCTTCAGCTGCCAGTCTTATACGGGAGCTTGAGTTCGCGTCTTCCTCGACCGCAAGGGCCCTTTCAAAAAAGTTTTGCAATTCCTATCAAGAAAAAACATATATGTTCATCCATACCTGTTTGGTTGAATACTCACCGAGTGGCATGTTTTATAATTTGCAAAAATAAGAGAAAATGTATGTTTTTTGCGGCCGCCGAGTTTTAAAAGCCGGTTTGCCATTCAGTACGGAGTATTCCTTTAAATAAGCTCTAGTTCCATTAAAGTACTAGTTGTAGCATGGCCTTGCATTAATTTCTTGACTACATTAAACTGCATCGCAGCTCGTTGTACAATCAAAATGCAGCTTACCCTCTGGGTTCCATGCAATAACAATTTTAGTATTTGAATACTGAAGTCTTTATTACCTCGGAAATTAAACCGTTTTGACTGTAAAACTAATTTGCTGTAATATTTATAAATTTTACCATAGGTATTTCTTTTCCTTTGAGCTGGAGTGTGCTAAACTGAGCCAGTTTTTCCTCAGTTGCGTGCTTTGGGAAGCGTTTCTGCAGCTCTTCCCAGGAAGTGCTTCCTGTGAAGCGCATAAATGCTTCCGCCACTCTTGACTTCATTTTCGTGGACTTGGCCATTTCTTGGAATTCTGTCAAGGTTATCTCTTTGCGGACTAATTTCTTTAGTAATGTCAACTTTGAGTCTTCGTTGAGACCCTGCAGAGGCATTCCAATCTATACGTGATTCAAATGCATTATTAATTAAAGTCAGCATCCAATGATTTATTTTTGAGAATTATTAAACAGTCAAACCTGTCTATAACGTTTCATACACTTGGGAAATGACTAGCTCACCGCTATATGCAGGTTTCCTTTGAATACCATTGAGGGTTAAGCATTTTTTGATATACCTACTAAAGATGACATTGAAAAATACCCCATACACGGTCAAACTTTTCAAGTAGTCTCATTTAAGCATGCCGTCCGTTATTTAGAGTTCTGGGTAATCCCATTTTAGCAAGAAAGTTACAAACTTAGCTCTGAGCATATAAAGCATAAATACTCGAGGAGTATGATCATTTACTCTAAGGTGCAGAGAGGAGTTTTCTCCTTTGAACGCTGGGAGAGGGTTAACAAAATCTTTCTGCTCGCAGGGTATAGGTTTGACTGAATTGAAAGTTAGAACTGTCACGACACGATAATCAATATCATAGAAGTACCTGGTGTTGTTTCAGCTCAAGTTTTCGCTTTCGTGATGGCTTGTTCTCTGTCATGCCCTTCAATTCAGACTTTCTGAACATAGACTCTATTTGCACCACTAAGTCCCATACGGGCTTCGAAAAAAGGGCAGCTTGTAGAGTTGGCTCCAAACTCGAAACACCCTGAAACCAAAACAATTATATTTCTTGATCAGTATTGAGCAAGCATTTCCTTGGCAGGCAGAGTAGAGTACAAACACTAAAACATAATTACCACTAAATACTACTAAATAATAGTACGGTAATTCTAGAGTGATGGCACACTTATTCCGTGAAATAGACGTTAGCTAGTCTAATAGACATTAGTAGACACTATTTCCATTGTTTTCTTTTGTTTTGATTAGACTATTAGACATTGACTATTAGATTTTGTTTCG
The DNA here is from genome assembly GCA_029948255.1 of Telmatactis stephensoni. Lineage (NCBI taxonomy): Eukaryota > Metazoa > Cnidaria > Anthozoa > Actiniaria > Isophelliidae > Telmatactis > Telmatactis stephensoni. Next base: position 439,974 of record JALIZF010001598.1, read on the forward strand.
CGAATTAGGCTAAGTGTCATCACTCTATTGTTTTCTATCGTTTAATTAGCACTATTTTGTAGTAAATAGTGGTTTTCATTTGACCATGAAAGAATAGGCAAACTAATAGTTAGTAGTAGACTCTAAACCTAGTGTTTTCTTTTGTTCTTTATCAACTAGTACAAACTATATAGTCATTTTTCTTTCACCGGTCGAAGGAAAATCACTCTAGTACAAAGTGTTGCACACTTTAGTAGTGTTTGTACTCTTGTTTGAACTCTATTTACTATCTAATAGCGGGTATCGCACAAAAGAAAACCGGCAAAACACTTTCAGCGCCGGAATATGACTAAATAAATTAGTGTGTATTTCACGGGTTTATCAAAACCTCTCTAATAATAATAATAATAATAACAATAATAATGGTGATAATGATGATGATAACAACAATAATACCGAATATCTTATTACCTTCCCTTCCTGAACGTACATCTTTTGGCAAGATTGCCTCCACTGTTGAGTGGAGGCGGGTGTTGGCTGGTCCTCTGTCGTTTTGGAAAGGGTGTACGCCCAGGCTCTGCATATCCTTACCCTTTCAAGCCACTGTGTTGGTCGGCTACCTTCGTCCATACAATTATGCACGAAGGCCAACCGCTTCACCTGTTCGTCCGAGAGTTTGTTATCATAGACAGACACCCACACTTTCTCCAGTTGTGATATTAGTGCTGGGTCGTCAGTTTGGCTTAGGAGCTATTTTGAAAAAGGGAAAAAATATTAATGACATTTGTGATTAGCAAATTCATACTAGTGGGATATCATCAATGCCGCACTCTGATTGGCTGAGCTAATAATAGGCTATAAGTAATAGCGAAAAGCATTGGCTAAAAACAAACACGATGCGTTTGAATTTTTTTATCATAGTTGAATCGTGGTTGCATTTATTTATTGCCTTACTAGTTGTTTTTGTTTTACTCTGAATGGCTGCCGTGCATATGGCCCGTAGATAAAAAGATGAACAGAAATATGAACAATAGAGACCTTAAGATAGATGGACGTTTTTGGCAAACGGCAAAATTTGACCTTGATTTTGATTTTATATTTTACTCTAATCCTTAAATCAATCCAAAAAGCGAATAAAGAACAAATCTCTTAACAACAGAAAATACAAATATTTTCACTTGTGCGAAAAAGCGGCTGAGGACAGACGGCTACAATTTGTCGTTTGGCGCTTGCCGTTTGCCGTAAACGTCAATCTTAAAGGTCTCTAATACCACAATTGAACTCTCGAATAAGACGTACTATGGATAGTATAAAGAACGAGAGAGTTTTCTATTGCTTTTTTAAAATACAAATCATATTAGACGTGTACTCTGATTATTATTATACTCTGATAAAGTAAGCGCCTTAGTCAATCACAATTCATCTTGTTATTTTATAAAATAAATACCTTCTCGTAAGCCGCTCGACGGTGTCTTCCCCCAATAACTAGTACTTCACATCCTTTTAAATGGTCTTTTATTTTTTGGCCTTTAGCCAGGTCATCCCTGCTTAAATTGGCGATGGCCAACCACGACTGCGTTTCGCTTAGGAGGCAAGACTTTTCTTCTATTTTCTTAGCTAGGGCATCAACCGTGTTGGGATCAATATCTCTGTCCAGCCATCTTGCTGGACAGTCCTGCAGATCATCTACATTCAGCTTGTATTTTCCTAGTTTTTCAATGAAAATGAGAATATTAGTAATGATAATAATAATGTTTAATGGTGACATTGCATTCTGATGTTTAATGAACTCCAAAATAATGATGACGATGATGACGATGATAATAATAATAATAATAATAAAATTAATAATAATAGTAATGATAATAATAAAATTAATTATAAACTGACTTTGAACTGGATAATTGCCGCGCTAGATTTTGAATTTTGGGACTAGATATCCATGCTATATATCTCTTAGGCTTTTTTATTATTTGTTTACAAAAAACATTTCATGTGAAAATACCCTGCGAGCAGAGTCCCCCTTTACCTTCTAATCGAGCGAACGCTCGATTAGAAGGTAGAAGGGGGACTCTGCTCGCAGGGTAATGTGAAAATTGAGCCACTGTTTTTAATGCTACCCACAATGCAATGGGAGCCTGGATAACGGGGAGAACAATAGAATTAGCATAATTTAACAGTATTTAGTGGTATTTATGTACGTTGCACACTTTTAGTGTTTGTACTCTAATAGTAATAATAACAATGATAATAATAATAATAACTAATAGTATTTATTATTGTTGTTATAAAATGTTTGATTATATATTTCAGCCTACGAATTTTAGACTGCAAATATTGCTTGTAAATAGGAAATGTTGAAATAAAGATCCATATCTTATTATTAGTATGATAATAAACAATAGATAATAGCAATAATAAATAATAATAAATAAATAACAAGTAAACTTTGAGTGGACAATCTTCATGTTACCTAAATGATGCCTGGCTATTTCTTCGTCAATGCATGGAATCCGTCGTTTTTTATCCGGCGAGATAAATTCACTAGATGCATCCATGGGGCTTTTCGTTTTTCTGGTTTCCGGTTTTGGCGGCGGAGTCGCATCACTCTTTGTGGACGATTCTTCCATGGCCACGGCGTCTGTAGTTTCTTGTGTCAGACTTTCGTAATGGCGTACGAATTCCTTATTGCTTCCGGTCGGAAATCCATTTGAGAAATCCGATCCACCTCTGTCGAAGTTCGTTAACTTCAGTACAAACGTCGTCCTACCACTTACATCAACCCAATTTTTACACGTCACCTAAAACATGAAGAATAGCGCAATGTAAGAAACAAAAAACGGTGGTCTCAAATGATTTATTGATTTTCAATTAGAGTCACAGCGTGTAGGCAACCGTGACCTAATTCTTGGCTTTCACGACACGTCCTCAAACAAAATTTATATCCTACAAAGTTTTTTTGCAATCTAAATACATGTCTTTACTAGGCACATGGACGCCGTTTATATACAATTTCGCGATTTTCTATTTAACAATTATTGAACGAAATCGAATCGAACATAAGCCGGCACACTTATTCCGTGAAATAGACGTTAGCTAGTCTAATAGACATTAGTAGACACCCACATGGCGGCCCCATACATTGTCAGTTGTGAAATATTTCTCAAGTTCGATTGCCTATAACCCTCAGAATAAACATACATATGAACAAGATTTGGCATGTAGGTGCATATTCGAATGCTCTAACACGTATCTACGTTTTAGATAACAAAATACGTTTATAACTGTTTTTACGGTTTTGCATTTTGATCTTTGATACCAAGCGGGGCCCCACGCTGTGATTACGAAGGTCAGAGTTAACAGTCAGTGGACAATGTTCATCGTAAAATGCCATGCAGCCCATCTCAAAAATCAAATTTCAAATTACGCATTAGTCAGTGCTACATTTCTTTTTTTGTACCAATCGTTTTTTAAAGAAACATCACTTCAGCCACGGCACACACCATTAACAAAAACAGTAAATAAATAAATTTCGAGTCAGTTCAAATACGTAACCCAGCTGGATTAGGAAATGGTGGAGTTTCAAGAACAGCGAAAACTAGTGTACTGTACCCTAGCCGTCTACCAGCAAAGCGTTTGACGTTTCATTTATTTAGCTTTCAGAGTGACCGTTAAATTACTGGCGCAGTACCGCGCTCGCGAACATGAACACAAAACATGACACGTTTTACAGAGAAACAATATGCATGCAGTTTGCCATTCATATGTTTTAGATACAATCAACAATCAGTACTTACCAATACCGAGTCTGTATGGCGTTCTTTCAGTACCTTGGATTTCAGGGGTACCTCTATCCTGATAACTGGACCCGTTACCACCTTAGCTCTCGTTATCAAACGAGAGCCCTCATACTTTACAAATACACCATCTTCGTCGGTTTCTTTTAAAAACCACTTTCCAGTTCCTGGGTCTTCAATTTTTGAATAACATAGGTCTGCACTAGGAGATTTCTGCGATCGAAAGGATATTAGATCTAACGTCAGTGTGGCGGTTACAAAATTACCAACGTTATGGTCAAACCAACACATGGCTTATCGTTATATATAGATATACTTCTTACCTTAGAAAACATAATTGTGGCCAAGGAATGAAGATTAGAAACAATGCAAGGTAATTTCGATTCTGGCAATCAATGCAACAATAGTCAAAGCTCGGGTCAGAGTGAAATGTGCTAACATTTAACCCGAGTTTCAGTCCTTCGGGGTCAGCCGGAAGAGGTGCGGGAGGGAGAGGTCGCTTATTCTTTTGTTCATCTGTCAGTTTTGAAACCCAAACCTCCCTGCCTGTTAAGTGCTACATTCGGTTCTTCACATAAAGAGTAATTCGAGTACCGGCTACAGCTTGCTAGTAACAATGGCAGGCCAGTTATAAAACTAGCATTTTTGTCGAGATCAAATCGGCCGTATTCCAAGATTCAGCTTCAAGTTTCGCCTTTGGGTGAGCAGCTCCGCAAGATTAGCAATACATAGATGTTCGTGTTTAAGAGTGGGATTTCATATTAATTTATTAAACGAAGAGGTCACGCGCCTTAGAAGCTGCGTCAGCAGTTAATTGGCTTACTTGTATTATCCAAACATTTTGAAATATTATCTGGAAACCGGCGCCAGTTTTGAACATACATAAACGTCCCAGTGTGAACTGGGCAATAAACCGTTGGCCACGATGGAAGAGAACTCTACAGACTCTAGTAACTCTGATATTGACGGTGATAAACCTGACGACCGTTCATTCGCGGCTATGAAGTCTACTTTGTACAGTTCCTCCTTAGTACAAAAGAAGTCAGTTGAAACCAACGACTTTGAATTTCAACCGTTGGAAGAAGACGTGGATATGGAGTCGTCATTTCAAAGTGACACTTCGTCTTCGAGCATTGAGGGAGAAGATTCTTCTGATTATTTTGAGGACTCCAAACCATCTCGCAACACAGATAGAACTGGCGACGAAGAGATCACCAGTCAAACTCAGCCAAAGATTAGAGGTAAAGTTTGTAGCTCAGCTAGTTAGTTATTAAATTTTTGATAACGTATTTTCATAACTGTATTAGCCTGTCACATTATGAAGTTCTGATAGAAAGCTATATTTTCAGCTAAGCGCAGGAGCACGATACAAGACCCGAGAAACATCAAAGATAAGAGCTGTTGTGATGAAATGTGCCTCAGCCGACTAAGCGATACTCAACTAGTGAAAGCCCGCGAATATTTTCGCCAGAAATACCCAACTTACCGACATCAAAGGGGGCATATTCTGGATTGGTTCGAAACCCATCAGCCAACTCCTGGCGAATTTGTTATGATGTCTGCGGATTACCAACCTGTTGGAAAGCCTTTATAACGGTCCTTGGTATCCCGAGATCCACTTTCTATAGCTGGAAGAAAGATTTCTGCAACGGTCGAGTTAACCCAGAGCACGGAGCAGCACTTACTCTAAAGCGATCGGACGTCTCTGATGCGGCTCTCCACTTTATGCAGAAGTTCTTTGAAGAGAATTGCGATTACCTGCCTACTGGGGATCTGTGGCATTTGCCATCTAGCAGTAGCAAAGCAGATATCTTCAGCGAATTGACGGAGGCATTGCGCTCGCAAGGCCAAATCTGTTGTTCGTTAACATACTTCACGAAGCTTTGGAGACAGTTTTTCCTCATGTGAAAATACCGAAGGTAGAGTAGACAAATTTGTACTAATATTTATGATTAACTTCAAACATAATGATTAACTTCTGAAATAACTACAGAGATAGACATACTGATAGAGTCTAAACACTAAAAGTGTCGAAAAAGTGTACTAACATACTGAACCATTCGTTAAGATCTGACAGCATCGTTATTATCATTAATATCACTATTGCAACATAACTATGACTACTGTGATATTGTTCGTACTGCATTGCAAAATTGTATTCATATTATTTTTGTAAATTAAGAATGTGTGTAGAAATGAACGTCCAAGTTATGTCAATCATTAACCTGAGGTCTATAATTTTTCAACAGGCAGACCGTTTTAGCAAATGTGATACGTGCTGCAACATCACAAAGGACCTAAGAAACCTTAGAGACTTTAACAGAACGGCAGTTTACAGACGAAGAGCCAGTCATAGAGAATTTGTAAGGTTAGACTTGCTAATGCACAATGTAGTCTCACTGTACACAAAATCGTGTGCAAAGTTCTTGTATAACTCATTGGAAGAAGTCAATCCCTGTTATATCATATATGCCGACCCCTTTTTGTTTTTTTGCTTTTAAGGGGGAGAGGAGGGAGGTATTTTGAATGGGAGACGGTCTAAATATTATTATTATTATTTATATTTTAATTATTTTTTTTATTATTATTTATGATTTCAATGTTGGTTTACAAAGTTTACTGCACATATTTGATAGACAGGAGAGAAATGCTTACATGGATAGAGCAGCACTCGCCCATAAATCCCCGCAGGATTATTTCTCGATGGCCATTGATGGCATGGACCAGCGCAAAACGGAACTTCCGTTTTCCAAATTAAGATTCAAGACCTTGGACAATGCGTGGAAATTAAAAGTACATGTTGTAGGCACTATGGTACATGGGCGAAATCCGATTTGCTTTTTAGATTATCACCAACACGCACACGACTCCAATTTAACTTGCAACGTCATACTACAGGTATGCTACCTTTTTCCAGCTGTTATTATTATAGTGTACATGTACATGCTGTTCAGATGTTCATTGTTTTTCAAACCTGTTGTACCCTACGCCATTGGTAGCACGGATTAATACGATGAAATACGAGCCGCGATTGTGGGACAACATCTGAATTATTCTATGCGGGGCGCAAAAAGGCGATGTTTTGAGTGACATTCAAACGCCACCCTTTTTTCGACAGACTCTTTGGATTCATAAAGACTTCCTACCTATGAAGGTATTCATCCAACTGGACAACACCTACCGTGACAACAAGAATCAGTTTGTTCTCGCCCTTTTGGCGTACTTGGTGGAAACGTCTGTTTTTGATATCGTGAGTATGACATACATCGTAAATCCAACCCAAGTTCTTAAAGAAATCAAAAAACATAATCTACCCAAAAAAATCTCCTGCAGAGACTATCTGATATGAAAAAAATAAATTATGTAGTAGAAAATATATAATTAAGAAAAAATCATGACTAAGAGAGAGATGAGATGAACAACTTATTTATCAATTCAAACTTTTTGATTTCAGATTGAAGTGTCATTCCTTCCAAAAGGCCACACGCATATCGATGTTGATCAACTGTTTTCGCGACTTTCGGTCGCTATAGCGAGAGCAGGCTGTTTGACGTACCAAGATCTGCCTAAATTACTGAAGAGCTGCTATAAACAACGCCAAGGGGAGACCACCCAGGAAGGAGCAACAATACAGTATGGAGAGGTTGATCAAATATTTGCAATCAGGTATCATCATATTATTGATTTGAGGAATAAAAAACGGTTTCCCGTGTTTGATAGCCTGATCAAAACACGCGTGATGTTGGGAAAACACGAGAGAGCGTAGTGGAAGCACGATCCGTAGGCGAGTGCTTTCACAGCTCTCGAGTGTTCTCCCAACATCACAAGTGTTTTGATCAGGCTATCGGACACAGTAAACCGTTTTTTATTTCTTTTATAAAATAACTAACACGCAAATAGACGAAAATAGGAAAAAGAAAACACCGGCGAAAAAAACAAATTGACGTGAGCGTGTTTGATACTCTCATCAAACATGGGTTTTCAGCCAATCAGAGCGCGCGTTATATAAGAGTTATTTTATAAAATTACATGTTTGCAATCAATGGCTTGCACATTTCTCTTGCCCTCGTGATTTATGATATATTGCTCCTTGCCTCATTTGTCGGTAGAAAGCACTCATGAATAACAAAGCTGAAATATACGGGATACGTATCTCAATATTATCTCTTTAATTTTGACATCAGAGAGTGGATAATCCCTCACATGACGGATGAATTACACTGGTTAAAGGACTACCACCATTTCAAGTTTAGTCGTAACGAAGAGGGGAAGTGTCAGATGGACTATAAGAATTGGTGCAAAGGTAAGAACAAATTATATTGATGTTACGATGTTGGGGTATCAAGTGAAGAAATTTCAACTATGCAGGCTACTTTATACGCAGGCTACTTATAGTTCAAAAAGACCTCATTGTAATTAACTTTGTTTTTATTTTTTATTTTTTGTGGCTATTGCCTATATATAGGCAAAGCCACTATGTTGTGGCGCTGTCCATAAGTAGCAATAGAAAACTTCGGAACCAATCATCGAGCGCATAAGTAACAATAGAAAAACTTCGGTACCAATCATCGGTCTCGTGACTTCATCGTGGATCGTTGAGAATATTAAGTAATTCTTGAAAGAGAATATTAAGTAAGCCTCGAAAGATGATATTAAGCTGAAGTGAACCTCAGACGAGGTTGATTCACCCATATAAGATTCATAAATACAAAATGAAGACTCTTAAATCTGATTATTTTTCGAAGAAAATCAAAGCTATATTTCGTGTCCAGAGACTTTAATTTCCCAAGTAAGAAAGAAAATGTGCCATTCGCTTGAAAGATGAAGTAAATACTTCTTGTAATTATACTAAATCAAAGGTCAAAAGTGATAATATCTGCGTCGATAATCAACGTGAAAGTAATGCGGGCACTTTTACTGATTTTGCATTTTTTTACCACACCAATGGTTAAGTGGTTTTCAAAAACCTGTGAAACGATTACTATTTATAGTACACAACTAGAAATATTGATTTAGTATTTATTTCACAGGCACAGGTTTTTAAAAACCACTAGTTATCAACGTCAAAATTTACCAGTGACAGTCACTTTCTCAGTTTTCTTGCCATGTTTATGTTAATGATATGATACATAGTTTGTGTCTTGTATATCAACTGAAAGCAATAGCCGCATGTAGTCGGCATAGACTGCCTATTTTTAATGATTAAAGTAATGAGCTTTTCGCTTCTGTCAATCATTCTCAAAAGTAATCAAATTCGCATCTCTGCACTGAGACCAATTCAATTACTACATTTAGCCAAATGCACACTGCTTGACCGAAGTTAAACCGAAGTTAAACCGACGCGTAGTTATAACATTGTGGTAATTATCACTTTTCTTTCAACAGATGAATACGACAGAAGACTATTTCCCGCACTCATAGTTTTAAAGAGCACGCCAGATTATTTGCCAGAAATAGTCATGCCGGCATACTCCGCAGTCGATCTCAACCGAATTCGGGCGATGACAAACAGATGTGTTCAGAATGGGGTAATTGATGAGGAACAAGCTTCTCAGTGGCGCGTGTTTCTCGATCGCGAGGACGCCAAAGAAGAAAGTGTACAACAAGCCAAGCAAGTGGTTTATTGCAAAGAAAACGGTAATTCTTATACACAGGAAATGACATTCTGGTCAATAAGGTCACTCCAGAAAATATCTTTACCTAAATGAAATTTATATAGAAATGCAAGGCCGGAGTCGAAGAGAGCCGCATAGAGTTCTTTTTAGAAAACGAAATGTATAACAACTGTCTAATCTAGCCTCCTCCGCAGGCTACTCCTTTCTATTGGATTTCCTGTGGTAAATGAGGTGAGGGAGAGGGGGACCAAGCCCAAGAGAGAAAAGGAGTTGCCTACGGAGGAGGCTAGATCTAATCATTGAATAAATCTCTCTCGTCTGGACAATAATTTTTGAAAATGACTGTACTATGCTCTACTTGAATATTGCAATTAATACGCATTTGTTTTTTTGTAATTACGTAGGCAATGCATCAAAGCAGCACAAGCCAAGTCTAACCTATTTGACTTGTGAAGGCCAAAGATGGATGATGGACGATTTGAAGGAAAGACAAATTCCTGACATCGACACGACGCCCTACCTCAGTGACGTACTGAAAAAGAGTGAAGCCCTTGAACGTGGGGAAGGGTTGTTGCCTGTAAGTATTTTTGTTTCCAGAGTGAAGATATATCAAACCATAAATAACGTAATGTTGGGAGAACACTCACTACGCTCTCTCGCGTTTTCCCAACATCACGCGTGTTTTGATCAGGCTATCAAACACGGGAAACCGTTTTTTATTCCTTAAAGAAATCAATGCCGCAATATAAAAAACGCTGTTTCTTTCCTTCACAACGATTCTGCCTACAATGTTCATTTCAAATTCCCTTCTGAAAACTAAAATCCATTAACTTTTAAATTCTATCCTTCAGATTTATCAGGGCAAGTACAGGCCCAACTACCGACAAACTGGCAGACAAAATAATGCTATGCAAAGAGTGACGGCTGAGGATGACGTGACCAAGATCGCACCAGGAATGCTTGCTGCCATCGACCTAGCCAAATACTATCCTGAAAAGCCTCAAATTGCCCAAGTAGTTTCAATTTGCCAGGATGATATCGAAGTTCTCTGGTACTTTGGAACGTGGTCAGGTCCCTGGAAGGTTTACAAAAAGCGCCAGGGAAGGAACATGGTCGAGAGCAAAGAGATTATCCCGAAATCATCGGTGAAACTGTTTAACTTCACCTTAACTAAAACAGGGAAATTGAAACAAGCTGTTAAAAGTAAGCTGAAAGCTTTGTATGAGATGGAGGATTCCGATGGCGAGTGAATAGCCAGGAAAAGCTGTCCATTAAAACGGGCAGTGATATTCTTCTACGGGCAGTGATAGCCCTCTACAGGTCTGCAAAAACCTCTGCGCTTTTGTTGAAGGTTACGTAATCTAGAATTTTAGGGATCTTCGAAATTTTCGTAAACTGAGACATCAAAAGAGACCAAAGAATACAGAAAATATATGTTTTGTATTTTTAAAATATTGTTGCCATTTTATTTACATACTCGCGCTCAGATTAGAAAAAGTGACCATTAAAATAAAAGTCACGCGAATGCGAAGAGTTTTTTTATACAGACCTTTTAATACAAATGTTCATGATAAGTCTATCGCGGGTTATATAGCTATTTCAATTAACGTTGTCGCTGAAAAAGCCTAAAAGCTAAAGTCTTTCAAATAACTTTTGTGTACTAACACACTTCTTTGTAGGCTATCTGAGAAATTAAGGAATATGTGTCCAAGTTGTAGAATTTGCAAGCATACAGTGAGTTTTTTATTCCGCCGGTAATGATGTCACGGCGATAACTGAAATATTTTCATGATTCCGCTCTCAAAGCTTTAGGCTTTAGGCTTTTCCAGCGACAACGTTAATTGAATTATGCACCAGTCAGTGGAATCCCCCGCCCCATGGGACCCGGGGAATACGGGGAATTAGCGGGGATATAGCATGGCTTTAAATGGAGATTAGAGCACTTACATGGAGACGGTATGCGGGGCTTTAGATCCAATTAGACTGATCGTAAAAAGAGCCGGGCAGGGTGGCGGGGCTTGTCTCTTGTTTAGAGCAGGTTTAAAGCCGGAATCGGTAAACTAGACCACAGCAAGCCCAATATGACAAGGCATGGAAGAGGAGGACTATAGGTATAGTAGTCCGCCATCTTGTTTTAGAAAAGCAGGTTCTCTCCGGTCTCTTTGTGTATCCTTTCTCTTGAATCTTGTTAAAATGTTAAAATGCCTTTAATAAAGGCATGGGACACTGAACGAAAAATAAGAAAAGTAGTATGCACATCACTGAAGCTTCAAAGACTTCGTCGAAAAAGGTATATTAAACTGGACCCTATAATAAAAGCTTTGAAACACAAGTTCATTTGAAATTCCTTTAAGACTTATTAGTTTAGCTAGCTGAATTTGACTTGTATCTTTGCAAAAATACCACTTGTTAATGTTTTGCAACCAAATTAGAGCTTGGTTTTACAGTCCATTCCATTTTCTTAGATGAAGATGGCACTAAAAATGTTCTCAAAATCACTAGCCCTGGGGCGGGGAACATTACGTGAGGATTAGACTTGCAAAAATGCCTTGCCTAGCGGGGTGTGGCGGGGCTTTGGTACAACATTAGATATCTTTACGAATCTAATCCCCCGCTATTCCCGGGTAGTTAGGGGCGGGGGATTCCACTGACTGGTGCATTAGCTATATATTACCCTGCGAATTGCGAACAGAGGCGTAATTTGTTAAAAAAATCCTCTGCTCGTAGGGTACATGAAATGATAAATCTTTTCATAACTGTCCTCTCAATTCACAGTGCCAAAGAATACTGGACATAAACAAAACATGAATTCATTCATTTAGTTTAGAAATTCCTAACGACGTATCAGCATCGTACGTGCCTGAAGTCGACATTTCCAATTTAGATTATATTTATATTTTGATGAAGTCCGATCGCATATTTCACATCGGCGGCGATTTACGTCGGTGTTTATATATAGTAACTTAGCTTAATTAACAATGATGGACTTCAATTCACATTATTTAACTTAGCTTATAGTATTTTAGGAAGTCCGATCGCATTCCACATCGATTTATGTCCGTGTTATTTAATTAACTTAGATTATATTTTGTTGAAGTCCAATCGCATTTCACATCATTAATGTTTTACTGAGATTGTATTTAACCTTAAGCGTTTGACAACAGTGTTCAATTGAAGCATTTATGCCGCGTTGTACGTGACACCCGACATAAATTTATCTACATCTACAACTTTAATCCATAAGGGTTTCCTATTACATGGATGAAAGACCTGATCGGATTTCATCGTAAATTTATGTTTCTTGTGAGACCCGATCGGATTTCGACATAAATTTATGTACTAGCTTTGACCTGATCGGATTTCATCGTAAATTTATGTTTCTTGTTATAGCCGATCGGATTTCGGCATAAATTTATGTACTAGCTTTGACCTGATCAGATTTCATCGTAAATTTATGTTTCTTGTGAGACCCGATCGGATTTCGACATAAATTTATGTACTAGCTTTGACCTGATCGGATTTCATCGTAAATTTATGTTTCTTGTTATAGCCGATCGGATTTCGGCATAAATTTATCTACTAGCTTTGACCTGATCGGATTTCATCGTAAATTTATGTTTCTTGTTATAGCCGATCGGATTTCGACATAAATTTATGCCTTCAAGAAGTACGTCTGATCAGATTGTTCAAATATGTAATCTAACCGTAATTTAAAATTGCAGTAGCTATGTGTATGGCAGATTTATACATTTTTTTGTGTTAAGAGTATGCTCAATTGACGTTTTATCCAATTATGTCCAAAATCACTGTTGTTGTTAATTCTGGTTGGTAGCAATTCATAGTTTAGTACATTTTTATTGAATAAAATAAATATCTTGAAAGCAATTACTACAGCTTGTGTCTTTTGTACAATTTAAACTGTTAATAGTCCCGGGTATGACAAGGATGGAAGACAATGTACCATTTTGTGTTTCCATAAATGTGATTTAGTTAGACAAGATGTTTTTGAACAATTTATAACCTAAATGTAAATGCAAATTTCAACGAAAATGTACATTATTGACATGATTAAAATGATCAAATTCAAAATTGTCCATATCACTGGTTGTATTGTGATATTTTAAACAAAATTTGACCAAAATCATTGAAAATTAGCAGAGTCCAAAAATCCAAATATAAAGTGTAGACTGTTAGTTCATCTTCACTGTTGACGGCAAAGAAGTAACCTTCGATTTCGAAGACGAACAAAATGAACAAGAAGAGAACTCCATTCACCCTGAAGCCATCCAAAAAGCTTTGGCTGCAAAAGATTCAGGTGTTTTTTTGTTATAAAGCTTTCATGCTAGTTAGCATCCTCATAGCAACTGCATTTTTCAAGCCTTATTTACATGTAATAACGTGCTTAAGTTCTCGTATCGATTTTAGAGACTAAACGATCATGGGTGGTTGTTGCTACAATTCGTTTCTTCTCATGTTGGGTGTTAACCTTTAAATTAAATTACAGATACGGTTACGTATTAGTACACACAAACTCCTTAAGTTCAATAAGCTAGATCTGAGACTGATATTGATTTTGATTCAAGATTGTGTAGTTTGTATGTGGTCTACATGTAAAACTGGAAGTAGGATATGAATTGCCTTCTCTAAGAAGTAGATTGAATTATTATGATTTTATTCATATTAGAAATGTTTTTCTGATGACGTCTGTGTTGACATTTTAAGTTTGATCTTTACATTCGTCACAAACGTGTTTTAAGATGATAAAACGAACAGTCCCTTACTGTATCCCTAGTATGCCATTTTGGTGTTATGTTTAGAATAAAGAGTATGTTGAGACATAGCGAACTGAACAGCTAAGCGGCCATTTTCATAGTTTTTTCATAAACTGATGATTAAGTATGAAAAACAGTAACTGCTACACTTTTTACTGGCTTTAGTAAAAACTTTTTACAAAACCTTGTGACGTTACAGTAATACTTCGTGGGGATATTTATTAAAACAATGATTTTTCTGTTGATCAAAATGTCACCTCTCCCAAAGTACATGGCATTATATCTCAGAAACGCATGCACCAAATTTTGATATTATTTGATATTTTATTTTTGAAAATAAATTTTCAGATGTGATGCAGGACATGTTTATTTTTAATGCTCTAGTTACGTAATTTTTACCACAACTTGTAATTTTCTCGCTTTCTGATTGGCTGTCAGCTATGATCAATAAGAGGACAGACACATAGATATTGCATCATCTGTCATGCAAAAGCAAAGTCAAACGTTTTGAAGTTTTTTGAAAAGAGAATACTATATTTTACAATTTTGAGCCAGTAGAATGACTACAAATATTTTCCATTGTCCATCCTCTTATTGATCATAGATGACGTCACAAAAATGTTCAAAACTCAAGTGGAACCACGAGCGTTCCCTTTTTCACATCTTGTAATACCTACTATCAATTCCAAGTGTGAAAACTGCAGTGGAAAGAGATGGAAGAAAATTCAAACTGAGGTATATTAGGGTCTAGTTGCAAGTCTAGTCATCAAATTTTCATTTATAAGTCATTAGTATTGGTATAGACACAACTATGCTGAAACTTAAATGACGGTGTTGTTCATTAAAGCTTACCCTGACTTGGAATACTTCTATTTTCACACAGGAATTATAAGTGACCAGGCTTACCATGAGCTGAGAATGTCTTTGCCTTCTCCAGCAAAAACCCATGTCCCTACACTTTGTGCTATTCAAAGACAAAGAAAACAACAAAATCAGTTGTTACCAATAACAACGGTCTCAGAGGTTAGTAATACAGAAACATTAACACCTTAAATAAGGCCTTAATTTCAATGAAATATACGGAATCTATGTCAAAATAACGAAAACTGACTATTACCATCATAAAACAAGCATTCAGTAATACTGAGAGTACAAGACAATATTAGGATTGAATGAATCAATCATCCAAAACCAATTATTAAATTATTCTATTTACTGACTAACCTTTTCTTCTCAAATTTTCTCTAGGCTGATTGTGGAGATGGTGCCATTCGTTCCCTTTTTCACATCTTGGAATACCTACTATCAATTCCAAGTGTGAAAACTGCAGTGGAAAGAGATGGAAGAAAATTCAAACTGAGGTATATTAGGGTCTAGTTGCAAGTCTAGTCATCAAATTTTCATTTATAAGTCATAAGCCTGTGAACAGGCTTGCCTCATGCTCATCTAAAAAACCTCTCAAAACTGTATAAGTTTTTTTTTAAATTTAGGTAAAGCGCTTTTCAGCTATAAGTAAAAAGTGTTATATAAATAAACATTATGTTTATTATTATTATTATTATGGTATAGGTTTGCAGCAGATGGGAGGAGAACAACATCAAAAATCGGAACGGTGATGGCAGTGGTAAGCCTTCTAAATGAAGGGCAAAATAGTGCAGCCTACCAGTACACATTGGCTCTATACAATGGTATGTATTTTTTGCTTCTGGTATTTAAGATAGCTGAGTACTAATAGAAAACTCAGCTTACTAAAGTGTGCAATATATCATTGTGCATGAGAAAACTCCAAAAATAGCCTAAATGGTATAATATATACTGATGTGCCAATGGATATTTTGAAGCAAAACAAATGGAAAACGTATTAGATAAGTATAACCAAACTGTATTTTTTTCTTTTTCTGTAGGAAGTGAAAGCTATGAGAAGATTAAATCATGCTTAGCAAAAACTATCCAAGAAATTGAAAATTGTAAAAGTGTGCTCACCATCAATGGGGAAGAATATTCTGTTGAATGGTACATATCATTTATACTATTACCAACTATATTATTCCATACAGTCAAGTGTGATATAATGAAGTTGCATACCAATCATATATCATAACATTGTGTAAAGGCCAATTTACACAATACAATTTTTGCTTGGTACAAAATTTTGCATGCAACAACCCTACAACTTGCTTACAAAAACAAGCAAAACTAGCTATATTACCTTCATTTGACAAAGAGTTCTTGATCTATTTATTCAGGTTCTGCTGTAGTGACTGGAAGTGTCTTGCCCTACTTTATGGGTTGAATGCTGCATGTTCAACGTTCTTTTGCATATGGTGTTCCTGCACAAAGAAAAAAATTAGTAATTTTTCAAGTAAGTTTCTTTACATATTGTGATTATTGTTCAAAGATGAAAATCTTAATGTTCAATAAAGCATGGTTATCATGTTACTGAGATGGGGCAGGAGTAATATTGTAATATTGTATTCCATTAATAAACCCATTTTCTTAGTTCCAGATTGGCCTATTGAAAGGACCATTGACGGCTGTACAGAAAAGTGCAAGAAGGGCACAGTGCTCCAGCGTGAAGGCAGTAAACAACCACCAATGCTGTCAATTCCTTTTGATCATGTCATTATTGACACTTTGCACCTCCTACTGAGGATTATGGGTGTTCTGTTTGCTCAGGTATTTAGTTGAATCAGAAGTGAAAGTGAACAAAAAGAATCCACACTTAAACATGTATTATTACTTCTAAATAATTAATAGAGGCAGCTATTACATGTAGCTATTCAGGATTTGACTTATTTAAAAAGTGTGTTTTGCAATTGCAGCTTGTTGAGACAGCAGACATGCTTGACACCAAAAGCAAGATTGAAGAGGGGATGGCAGCCATAAAGATCCAATTTAAATTTTACCAAGACAAAGAAACGAAGAAGTTGAAGTGGCCAACACTTAATGGTAAGTGAAATGAAATTAATAGCAAGAAAGTGAGTGTGTAAGCTTAAGGTTTAAATGCCTCCTTAAATCACTGTAAAGTCCTGGATGTTTATCTTTTACCAAAAAATTTAAGACATTTGACATTTGAGTCATTAATAAACTCATTTGCTTATATCATATTTTAGTATTTTCAATGTATTTTAGTGTAATATAAATTCATATTCTTGAGTCTGAGATATGCATTAAATGAGTATATTAATGACTAAATGTCTTTATTTTTGGACAACCTTTCTGAGAATGACTGTATATAAATATTTGTTATTATAGGTAAAGACCTACAAAAAGTTTTGTCAGAACTGGACCTCAAACCAATTCTTGGTCAAGGTGAAACGTATGACTCAGTTAATGAGCTGTGGAATGTAAGTCAGTCTCTTAAAGTCTCTTCTTCTTCTCTAAAAATGTTCCATTCTATCTATAAAATTATACTTCATGTTTACATATTTCCAGTTGTTATCTATTCATTCATTCATTCTTTTTGCTGACAGGGTTTCAAGACTCTATACAATGCCTTACAGTGCTCCAAGGACAACAGAGACTACATAAAGCCAGAGATATTCAGAGAAATGGCAAAAGAATGGGGAAATGTTTTTCTTGATATTTATTATGACGAAGATGTAACACCATATATTCATGGTAATCTATTTGGTATTGAGAAATCTAAAAAACCATTCAAGTTCCCTCTCACACTAATCATATTTAATAAACTTAAGGAAGAAAAGTAATATATATTATTGTTCAATTGCAGCTCTGATATATCACGTCCCTCAGTTTTTGGAAAAATATGAAACCATCCACCAGTTCAATTGCCAAGCTGTTGAGAAGAAGAACCACAACCAAAACCAGACGTTTCACTGGGCAACTCAAAAGGGAGGAAGAGGCTCACACTACACAATTCAGGTATCTTATGATCATAGCATTTTGTACTGGCTGTATTATTGAATGATTTAACACTTTGGTTTCAGAACGGGGAATAATTTATTTGCAATACGATGTTCAAATGTTTCATTTCTTTTATTAATTCGTTTTATTATTATTATTATTATTCAGGTCATGGAAAAAGAAAACCGTTTGCTGTTTCAAAAAAGAATGTCCCTGAAAGACAGAAACGAAAATACTGCCATACAAATAGAGAAACATAGAGAGATATATTAATGACTGTGTACATTATTTTAAGCAAATTCTTTTACTGTTATTCTAATCTAACTGTGGTCACTTAAGCTTGATTGTTCACCAATTTGAAAACACCACAATTACAACCCTTGAAACAAACATGTTTCATTGGTAACTTTTGACATAATCAGTGGTATATTAAAGTGTTTGAGAAAGTTCAAGTGACCATGGCTATAGTAGAATAACAGTAACAAATTCTTTAGTATTCACATGAAGAAATGAAGCTCGTTCAAGCTCTTGGGCTAAGATGAAACTTGAACCTGAGTTACTTTGGTTGCTTGTAAGGATTAACAATTGTCAAAAGAACAACGGAGGGTTTTGAATTGCGATGTATCTCAAGTTCGGTGTTTAATCTTAACCTTTATGCTTTAGAAAGAAAATTGATAGAAATTTTAGACATAAGAAAAGGAACTTAAAAAGATTATAATATGAAGTCAATTTATAAGCTTATAATTATACATGTATATATTTTTTATTGTAAGATCAATAAAAAACTTAAATATCTGCAAAGGTTTTATTTT